>OU744332.1:0-5000 GCA_916610235.2 Lasioglossum morio | reverse complement strand
TAACTTCCTCCCAAACGCACATATGCCAGACATCACGGTTCCCTTGCATTTTTTTTTTTTTTTTTTTTTTTTTTTTTTTTTTTTTTTTTTTTTTTTTTTTTTTTTTTTTTTTTTTTTGACTCATCCAAAAAATAGACTCACAGATTAGGCAAGGGAATAGCCCAGGGATGGGAGAGGGTAAGTTTCCAGACTAGCAGGAAACAGAGTAGGGACGGGATTCAATACTTGACATACTCAACATGGAAATATGGTGAAGTCGGGGGGAGTCAAAAGGTGCAGGCGAGACACCCTGCAGGTCTGAAGGTGAGAGGGTCCAACGTTCGCTCCGAGCCGTAAAACAGCTCAAAAACTCAAAAAAATTAGGTAGAATGGCCCGCTCATCAATGATGACCATCCCGTCTAGTAGGTCGAAGACTCTGAAAGTGGCCCGGGCCATATAAAACAGATGAACGACTGAAAAACGAATGGATAATTGCAACCCAATAGAGGGCCGAGAGCCGGTAGCGCCGCTTGTGAAACTGGTGATAACGATCCGGTGTGCCCTAAGGAAGCGAGGGATGGCCGATCCATCCTTCCCCGGCTAATCGATGACTACTACTACTACTACTACTACTAGGTTAGGTTAGGTTAGGTTAGGTTAGGTTAGGTTAGGTTAGGTTAGGTTAGGTTAGGTTAGGTTAGGTTAGGTTAGGTTAGGTTAGGTTAGGTTAGGTTAGGTTAGGTTAGGTTAGGTTAGGTTAGGTTAGGTTAGGTTAGGTTAGGTTAGGTTAGGTTAGGTTAGGTTAGGTTAGGTTAGGTTAGGTTAGGTTAGGTTAGGTTAGGTTAGGTTAGGTTAGGTTAGGTTAGGTTAGGTTAGGTTAGGTTAGGTTAGGTTAGGTTAGGTTAGGTTAGGTTAGGTTAGGTTAGGTTAGGTTAGGTTAGGTTAGGTTAGGTTAGGTTAGGTTAGGTTAGGTTAGGTTAGGTTAGGTTAGGTTAGGTTAGGTTAGGTTAGGTTAGGTTAGGTTAGGTTAGGTTAGGTTAGGTTAGGTTAGGTTAGGTTAGGTTAGGTTAGGTTAGGTTAGGTTAGGTTAGGTTAGGTTAGGTTAGGTTAGGTTAGGTTAGGTTAGGTTAGGTTGGGGACCTAGGGATATGGGGCTCTCCAATGGTGACTCGGATCCATTGGAGGGTATGGCTACAGTGGTAGTGATCCATATCCTAAACCCTCTTGCTCCACCTCCTCGTGGTGGTCCCTGGGACACGCTTCGGCGTGTGCTAACGGAGCAAGGGGTGCATGGGTAGGACGTTTCCTCGTACTTTGTACTGCGCCTTCTGCGCAGGAGGCAGCGTCCTTCCATGCTCCTTGTGTCCCGGGCAACAAGATGCTTGCCTGGGGCCCCATACCGTGTCCGTGGTCATGTTTTACGGCACGGGGGGGGCTTGCCTTAATCGGCCGGTCCTGCAAGGAGGATAAAACCTTTCAAAGTCTCTAACCCCAAGCTTTGGCTGTGGCGAAGGGGCACTCTCGGACCAAGCGCCGAGAGTGGGTCTGGTGGATGCACCGGATCGTTAGCATGCCACCCTCTCGGTGTTGCCCAAACCGAGGGTGGTAATGGGCCTGTTGGGGGGGGACGGCACCCCCCAATGGTTAGTGTTGCGTCGTCCTTATTACTGGTAAGGCCGACGAGTGAAACCCTCCCAGAAATGGGAAGGTGGTAACCAAGGCCAGTATGAAACTATGGATTTCTCGAAGATGTTTAAGGGGGGGTTAACCGCGAATCGCGGCAAGGGGAAAGGCCCAGTGGGGGGCGGTGTGGGGGCGGATGACTCGACGGGGGGGGCTGGGCCTTCCACCGTTATGGAGCCGTCTCCGGGGATCGGCGCTTCGGGGTCAACCCGACGCGACGGTCTCGGGAGTGTGGGAGGGGGGGCGACGCCTCGCCCGACCCCTGGCAGGGCTTCGGGGGGAAAGGGCTTGACTACGTCAAGTCCGACCTCGCCGGGGCGGGGCCCGGGGGCGGGCGACGCGTCGCCAGCGTTCTCCTGGGTGGGGACTCCGTTACCGGAGGACCCGCTCGGGGGTGCCGGGGGGGAGGAGGATCTGGGTGGCACCGGGTGGGAGACTAGCTCCATGGTCTCGGTGTCATCCGGATCCTCTCTGGGCGCGGGCAGGGGGAAGCGTCGTGGGGACCCCATCGTTGGGGGACCAGTGACACGCGGTAAAAAGGGGCGTGCGTCGTCCCTGCGGGATCCATTGGATACCGCGGGGACGACCCTCCCGAGGATTCGGGAATCCATGAGGGAGGCCGCGGCACTGAAAGCGAGGTTCAGGGCCGCGGACTTGGATGGGATCGTGGAGACCATTCGCGAAGCCGCTATGCGGGTGGACGAGGTCTCCGCGGTCTCAAAAAACCTCAAGGGGACGTGTGTGAGGGGTCTCCGTGACGCCGCGCAGGAGATAAGGGCCGGCACGCTGGAACTGGCCAGGCGGGCGGAACTGGCAGCGGGTCCGCCCGCGGGGTCGGTAGAAAGCGAGCTGGAGGAGGTGCGGGCCGTCGCCCTGAGCTGGGAAACCAAGTTCAGGCAGGCGGCCCGGGAACGGAACGCTCTGGAGGAGCGGCTCGAGCGGTTGCCGCTTGCGATGCGGGCGATGCTGGAGCCCCCACCTCCAAAGGGGAAGAAAGGGGAGACGGGCGGAGTATCCCAGCCGGGGGGATTGTCCGCCGAGGAAATGGAGGCGATGGGCCTCGGGCCCACCCCGGACAGGAGGGAGGGGACCCCGATACGGGAGCCTCGACCTCTGCCGAGGGTGAGCGAGGTAGGGGAGCCACGTGGGGAGCCTCACGTGAAGCAGACGGGGGGGGAGGGGGATGGGTCGCTGTCGCCGCCATCGCTCCGCGACGTGGAACGACTCGTCGACCGCGTCGTGGGCGACCGGCTGGAGGCCCTCGAGCGCCGCATTCTGGCGGCCTTGCTCCCCCACGGGGACAGGGAGGTGCCCGCCGACGCCGCGGAGCGGTTTAAATCCGCTCCGAGCGCTGGCGAGGGGCCCTCTGGACTCCGTGGTAGGGGTGCGAGAGAGAAAGGGAGGGGGAAGAAGGCGGGACCGGGAGGGTCCCAGCCCATAGCGGAGCCATCGGGCTCTGGGGTGGGGGCTGCGCCCCGCCCATCCGGACCTGTGAAGTCGGGTTCCGGGGAGGGGGACTGGGCCACGGTGGTGTCCCGGCGTGAAAAGCGGGCGGCCAAAGCGGTCGCAGCGCATTCTTCGTCGGGCCCATCCGGGCTACCCAGTGCCCCCCGAAAGAAAGTCCCCCCTAAGGGACAAACGGGAGTTCCCCCTCCCGACGGGAAGGTGGCGGCCAAATCGGCGAAATTGCCGAAGCCGCCTAGGTCGGCAGCGGTCGTCATGACCGTGCCGACGGGGTGTAAGGCCACTTATGCCTCCGCGATGGAAAAGGTGACGTCGTCCTTCTCCTTGGAAGAGGTCGGCGTTACCGAAGGGCTGACCTTCGCGCGAGCCCGAACCGGTGCCCTCATGATGAGGGTGGCCGGGGAGGGTGGTCGTACGAAGGCGGCTGCCATCGCCGAGCGCATGAGGGTGGCGCTTGAGGGGACGGGGGTGACCGTGAGCACTCCCACTCGAATGGCCGAGGTTCGGCTACGGGGGTTGGACGTTTGTTCGACTCCCGAGACGATCCGAGATGCCCTCGCTGGTGTGGCTGGCTGCACCACCGAGGAGATTCGAGTGGGGGTGGTTAACCGACCACCCACACCGGGAGGGAACGGGCCTGGAACGTGCTGGGCCCGGTTGCCGCTGGCGGCGGCGAGGAAGATGGCCGGGGTGGGCCGCGTGAGGGTGGGGTGGACCTCTGCAAGGGTCGAAGTGCTGGAGCAGCGTCCGCTTCAGTGCTTCCGCTGCCTGCGCAGGGGTCATACGTGGGCGCAGTGCGCCTACACGGGAGAGGCGAGCCGGATCGGCCGATGTTATCGGTGTGGTGACGAGGGACACAGGGCGGCCTTGTGTAAGAACGCCGCCAAGTGTCCCTTGTGTGGGGACTTGGGGTTGCCGGCTGGACACCGCTCTGGAACGAAGGCCTGCCCCTCCTTTCAACCTGGGCCTAAGCCCGGGAGGAAGGGAGGGCCAGAGGGGGGGGAGAGAGGCCGCGAAGAGGGCGGTCCCATCGGTGACGCCCGCGCCGGCCGATCCGCCTCGCCCACCCGACGGGGGGGTAATGGAGGTGGGGGATTAGGAGGCTCTGCCCTTAAGGTGGAGACCTCACAAGGGGATGGACCTCCTCCCACGACTGGGGACGCTCCCATGTCGCCGGAGGGGGGGTGAAACGCGTGAGTACCGGTACTCGCGCTTTCACGGGAGGGGAGACGGGTTCCGAGGGTGTGCGAAATGCATCCTTCCGAGGGGCCCGTCTCAACGCGTGCGGCGACCTTCCTCCTCGACCTGATACTGTTTCGGCAGTAGAAGGGCTTGAGGACGGAGGTCGCCGGGGGTTCGCAGGGGGAGTTCGAGCCGAACTCGAGCTCTCCCAACGGGCGGCCCACGGGAAGGTGGACGAGTAAGTCTGGCCGTCGACTGCTCGTCCTGTAGTTAAGGGGGGTTGATAGGGGATGTCTAATCAAAGACAGCGGGGGCCCAGTTGAGTACCAACGTGATCCTGGGTCCCTGCAGTAAATGTCTAGGGACGGCTATTGGGGGTTTAGTCGGTAACGATTATACTGAGCCCGACATTGGCCATCCTTGCCTTCGGCGGCAGGGATGGTTATCCACTAATCGGATTTCCCCCAATTAAAAAAAAAAAAAAAAAAAAAAAAAAAAAAAAAAAAAAAAAAGGTTAGGTTAGGTTAGGTTAGGTTAGGTTAGGTTAGGTTAGGTTAGGTTAGGTTAGGTTAGGTTAGGTTAGGTTAGGTTAGGTTAGGTTAGGTTAGGTTAGGTTAGGAGGGTTAGGTTAGGTTAGGTTAGGTTAGGTTAGGTTAGGTTAGGTTAGGTTAGGTTAGGTTAGGTTAGGTTA